>JADANK010001473.1:2452500-2477500 GCA_021292215.1 Lophura nycthemera
CCCCCCGGGCCACCCACTCGGGGTTGTCCCAGCGAGGCCGAGCCCCGGGCTCGCTTCGCGTTTGCACTCTCGAAGGCCGGTACACCCCGACGGCACGGAGCAGCCCCGGCCCCTCTCCGTAGGGTCACTCCGAGCCACCGCTTCCCCACGTCGAGGAACAACGGTTTGAGGGAGAACTGCGGCGCTGGGGAATGCTTTTGCCCTCCGTCCGGAGGGGGGGGTCAGCCCTGGGCTGGCCTTGGGGTCAGAGAAACCCGAGGAATGCGGCCGCTCTGGGAGACGCGATCCCCGCTTTCCCCTTCTGCTGTCGTCTTTCTGTCCTTCCCGTGGAAGCGGGGACAATCCCGCGCCCCGCGGACGAGAACGGAGGGTAATGATCCGCTCCGAACTCCGCCGACCCGTTAATTTTCTTTCGGCCGCGACTTTCGCCGAGAAACCCAAAAACACTGAGAGCAGCACACCATCAGTCGAACAAAAACTTCAGCGTTTCGGAGGAACTCTCAAAATTCAACCCAACCTCCGCCCGCCGCCGAAACCGGACCCGTTCGAAGAGGTAAACCATTTAGCCGGGAAAAGAAATACAAAACAAAACAAAACCAATCAACCAACCAACCAAACAAACAAAAAAAAACCCACGACAAAATGTAAATGAATCACACGCAAAAAAAAACCATTATATACATATATATATAGTAAGGAGCGCCCTGCTGGGGCCGAGGGGGGAAACTTTGGGGATAATGCAGCTGAGTGCAGAGTCGGGGAGTGCAGGAGGGCGATGCGGGAGAGCGGTGAGTTTCCGACAGAGTGAGGCGGCTTATGGGGCTGGGATCATAATACGGAAAGGGAGAAAAATGCAAGAAAAAAAAGAAAGAAAGAAAAAAAAGAAAGAAAGAAAAACAAAAGGAAAGATGTAAGCTAAAAAGAAACCGTTATTGCTGGCCCGGCTTGCAATACGCAGCTCCGGGAGCGGCGCTGAAGTGAGCGGTGGCTGCGGGGTCCTTCGAGGAGGGGGTGCCCGTTTTAAACTCAACGCCGGGCACTCCAATAAAGGAGTGACGATAACGAGAAGAGTTCCTTATTGATGCGTTCCGATCCCGTTTTCAAACAGACTCCGCTGTTTCAAAACGGGTCGGGAGCACACAGTAAGTACCGTTATATACTTTTGCCCTGATTTGAGGGGAAGCTTTTCCCCGCCTCGGGACGTGTCTGCCTCAGGTGAATTTATACTGCGGAGATACTTTGGTCTTTTTTTCTTCTTTTGTTCTTTTTTCTTTTTTTTTTTTTCTTCCCACCCCCTCCCAAGACTTTAACAAACAAACAAACAAAGAGTGTTAAAAGGGGAAAATCACCGACGCCCCGAACCAGTTGGCTCCGAGCGGCGATGCAGAGCCGCAGTGCGCCGAGCGGCTGAGGGCCAAGCCTGGCGCTCCCCGAGGGGAGCCGGGGAGGTGGGGGGGAGGGAAGGATGCTCACGCAGGAGAAGCTTCGGACGCGGGGTGCTGAGCACCTGTTTGTCACATTTTCACATTTAAAACTAGCACCGCCGTGAGCCCCAACACCCCCAGGAGTGGCCGGGGTCGTGCCGTTCTGTAACCGCCGCTCCCCAGTGCGGGTGTACGCACGCCGCCGCTCGCCCGCACAAATCCCATAAACGCTAATAAAACAGATTCCTCCGGATTTGTTTAACTTTCCCTGGCACCGCGCGGCCCTATATTGGTATTCAATGGGGTTACCCGTGTGCATGAGGATTACTGGTTAAGCGCGGACGCGGGATCAACCTTCTAGAATGCCACTCGAACATGTCCCTACAAATGAGTAAGGTGGGAGACCAAAGCACTGACAATACGATTAATTTGCACCGAAGACTTGAAAGGAAAAAGGAAGTTAAATCACGGTACTCGAGTTATTAAGCTAGGCAGAACTGAGGCCTCTGGTTGCAGGGGATCGTTTTCAGCTCTTTACTCGGAGCTGTGTTACTGCTATTGTCCAACCTTTGCTGGCCACATGGGACCCCGCTTGGCAATCGGACAGAAAATTATTTCTACTGGGCATGAACTGGAAATATCCAGCTGGAGCAGGGATCCATTTCCAGGCAGAGAGCGGGGAAGGAAACCCGGTCCTCCTTCCCCTTACACAGACAGTGCTATTAGAGGTTGTCCAAAGCAACTCGAGCTACTAGCCAGAAAATATCCGCTGCTCACAAATGAAAAAAGATGGGATTCCATCCCCCATCCCCCTCCTCGCCCCTCCCCATGAATTAGTAAATTTGTTATTCATTTATTCTGTACAGAATGTAGAAAAGGGTACATGGTGCCTGGGCATAACACACAGTGACAATATGGGCACGCGGCACTGCTGGAGTTGATGGACTGATCCAAGTGGATGACATTTGGAAAAAATACGCCCAGGTTAAAAGCACGGAATGTTCATGTTTGGGTCAGGCTCTCCATTTCAGTATTCTAAGGAGAACAAAGTTATTCTGCTGAGGCCAACTTTCTTTTTTTCTCTTTTCCTTTCTTTCTTCTCTTTTCTTACTTATTTTTTTTCCAACTGGAAAATTTGATGATTTTTCTGAAAGCAGTTTCCTAAAGTCAGATAATTGATATTAATTTTGAATCCCAAACATCCATGACCAAAGGTTTGTTTTTCCTAATGTAAGCTGCAAACCATATTTCTTTCAGTTAGTTTTGAAGGTAAAAGCCGTCCTTGGGAACAGGAGAGGGAATGTATCAATCACAGAAAGGAAGCCTCTAGGTTGAAAAATTAGGAAAAACCTTGTATGAAAAGCACACACAAAGCAGAGTGTTTTTGCTCTGTTTGTCTGAAGTCCTTTGAATATGATGAAAGTCAACGTGAGTATTTCAATGTAATTTTTTTTAAAGTTATGCTCAGCGGCTTCAAGTAGTTATCTCAACGGCCCTTGGCTTTTATGAATAGTGTGACTAATCTAGTGGAGATGAGTAATGGATCTACGAGGAATAGAGGAATTCTGATGCAAAAACATCTCTCTTTTCTGTTGGTGTTTTATGCTGCTTGACATTCAATATATTATATAATGGCTGTCAGAAGAACTTTAGTAATGCTTTATGGTAATGTTTATAAATACTTTAGTCATGATTTAGAAACGATGAATGGAAAATGCTATTTATAGATAATTATGTGATGTTTTACTATGTTGTAAGCACATTCATACACATATGTATGTGCTCATGTTAATTGCTGTACTTTGTTTGTTGTAGCACACTGATTCAATATTTTTGCATTTGTCTACGGTACACTTTGCATCATAGCTACCAGCTTGTCTCTAAATCAGTATTTTACCATGTATGGACAAAGAAATTGAAGTCAGGATTGATCTATACATGTGGGACAGGGAGGTTACTGCAAGGGAGAGGGTATGGAGAGGGGAAGCAAAGGTTCCCGTGAAGGCTGTTTTTGTGAAATGAAGACCTCAGCCCTGTAAATGAACATATATCAGTGAACTCTGTAAGCCACTGGCTTAACACGGCTTAAAACCCAGCAGTGCAGCCCCAGCAAGGCATGACAAGGCACCAGCGTGTCACTAGGGTGGATCTGTCTCCTCGTTAGCATGGTCGAGCTGATTGAGAAGATCTGGCATGGGGATGGGAAGAGGGAGGATTCACACCTCAGCTCTTTGGGGGCTGGTGTGGTGATCTCATGGTCATGATCTTG
This sequence comes from Lophura nycthemera, assembly GCA_021292215.1. Classification (NCBI taxonomy): domain Eukaryota; kingdom Metazoa; phylum Chordata; class Aves; order Galliformes; family Phasianidae; genus Lophura; species Lophura nycthemera. The sequence goes on from JADANK010001473.1 coordinate 2,456,194, forward strand.
TTTGGATCAAAAGGCAGAGCAGAGAACAGGCTCATGCCCTGATGCTGTGGTAGAAGTGGTTTGCAAGTCCCCCAGCTTTCATCCTTTCACAACAAGGATTTGTGAATAAATAAGTAAGTAGGTAGTGTAACAAACTTATGTGAGCTGGCTTCACCAAACGCAGAATGCATGCTTTCTGTTCTGATCCTGACTTATGTTCATGTCATCCCAGTTTAAAAGCAGGTAGTTGCTTAATTCAGGTCACCGTGAGCTTTCCCACCAGCAGAGAGATTGAAAAGTCACGTTGTATGGGCAGCGATCACCACAATTACATTTCACACTGAAACATTTCAAAATCATCCCATATGGGCCCACAGAATGTCTGCTTGTCTTGGTAACTTGCTCCCCAAGAAAATCCCATCAGCATGCTTTGTGTCTGAACAGCAAGGACCAGGTCAGCACACACATCTGAAAGTATAGCTGCTCTCAGTATGGGTCTTACTGCTACTTCTTGCTAGTGTTTCCAGCTCTGGATATAACTTCATACGTCTTTTTAACTTCGTTAGAATTTGTATCAACAAGGTTTCCATGCTTAAACTGTGGGAATAGGGGATTAATTCATTCTTAATTGAACAAAGGCAAACTAAGTTCAATCTCTGCTAACATCAGAAAGATACTCAGAAGATACTGCCCTCTAAAATGATCTGTCTGACCTTTAGACATTGATCCTGAAATTTGATCTCTGAGACCCACCAATACCAAAGAATTAGACACTTCAGTCTCTGGATGCCATTTGGATGTGCTCTCAGTTTCGGAGTTCAGGGCCAGGTCCAGAAAGGGACTCAGGGAGAATGCAGATACTGAAGGCTAAAATGGGAGTGCTGAACACTTCCACTCAGTTGTTGACTAATTCTGGATGTACCCAAAGCTCATCTGTCATCATTTCGTTCCTCAATGCAGGTACCTAATTCAGACCCAGGATGTGAGTTTTCTCCTTGATTTGGTCTCAATACAGTCAGTGAATGCATTCTGCTCCACAATCAGCAGAAGTTGTCTTTGATTTATATATGCATACCATATGTGACATTTGTTGATGAGGACCCAGACTCAATTCCATTGTCCAAAGGGATGCAGTGTAGACCCCTGGTCTTAGAAAAGTGTGTTCTAGACATTGTCCACTGGACTGCATGTGATGTACCCTCATACTGTATTTACTTTGTTGAGTACAGAAAAAGGGAAAAAGGCAATCCTCTGTTCCAGTGCTTTATTGGTAAGGGACATATCTGGAGTCTGGTGTCTTTTCCAAGTTTTTGTTTGTTTGTTACAAATATGTTGCTTCCAATGTACACAAATGCATTGAAAACCTTTGGAGCAAGATGAGGAGCGGGATTCCCTTCTCCCAGCCTTACCAAGGAGGCTTGGGTCGTATTATTCAATCATTGGACAAGGTGATCTTAGTGGTCTTTCTAACCTTAATGATTCTATGATGATGATGGTGACTTTCTCTGTCCTTTAGCTTTTCTAGGCAGGGTAGCCTGATGTGAACAGGAGGGACTGAGAGTCTTAGCCTGGTTTATAATATGCTGTTGTGGGCTCAGTGTTGAAAAGATGGAGATAAAACTTTGAACTTCCTCAAAGGCCAGTGATCTTTCCTCTCATTTGCCAAGTGCAGGATCACAGTGCGGAATGGCAGAGAGATGAGAAAAGCTGTTGTTCTGCCTCTAGTCTTGCCATCTAAACAGTATTTGCTTTTTCTTTTTTCACTTAAAAGCCAAAACCTAAGCAAGAAAACAAAAATTGAAAAATGTAGAATAGTCATGTCAGGGAAACTCACTCATGATGAGTCTGAGGTTGGAAGAAGATGATAAGAACCAACCCACTTCCTTAGCATCTTCTCAGTAGCTCAGCTCTGATGTTTCAATGCTCAGCTCTGTTATGAACTCTATTTGGAAGACAACAGCAATTTAGGCAGCTGAGTGGGTTTGGAAATTAGCACTAGGACTGCATTATTTAAGAGAAATTACAACATTTATTTTTATGTCTCCAAAGTAATTCTGGAATTCAGGAATATTTTCCTATCAAAGCAAAAACAAAACCAAAAAAACAAACAAAAAACCCACAAAAATCTGTCTTTATGTTATATGCATATATGTATGCAATATATGTGAATGTTCCACTGTTTTCTGGTGTTATGTATGATGACTTTTAGACCATTCCTGAGATCATTTGTTCTCATGTAAGCAACTCCTTACAACAAATCACAGCTTAGAAGATCCTTGGACAGTGGCTTACATCTCCTAGGTGGTGGACAGCATACTGTAATGGAAAGAAACACCCTCATCCCTCCTTGCCCTCTGTCCTTGTATAGAATTTTCGTGCATGTCAGAAGTGCAACTGAGAGAAGAAGAAAACAAATGAGTCCCTCCATCTGTTGAAAACTGTACATACTGTTGTCTCCAAACACTTCTTTTATCACCTGAATGGCTTCAGAAAACCATTTGTCTGTTCTTCTCCTGCTATCCAGTATATTAGTCAAATTCTGAATATGTTTTTCTCCTCTTTCCTTCCTTTTCTTTCCTTCTTTCTTTTTTTACTTTCTTATTTTCTTCTTTTCTTTTCTTTTCTTTTCTTTTCTTTTCTTTTCTTTTCTTTTCTTTTCTTTTCTTTTCTTTTCTTTTCTTTTCTTTTCTTTTCTTTTCTTTTCTTTTCTTTTCTTTTCTTTTCTTTTCTTTTCTTTTCTTTTCTTTTCTTTTTTTTTCCCCCCAGCTTTCTCTTCTTCAGGATTTCTCCAGCACCGGGGACATGCTATTAGCATATCTTGGGAAACCTCACTGCAGCGGGGATTTGCAGACAACTGTTTACCCTGAATAGATTGCAAGTATTGGACAGTGCAAATATTCACATTGGGAATTGGTTAACCCCAAATTCCCTAACCCTCTGAAAATGCAGGTTGGACTGGATTAGTTCAAAAAACCAGAGGAGGTCTTAGGCCTGGTGTTTTGTGCAATTAATTCAAAAAAAATTCTCCCAATGGCCTACCCAGTGCTTTTAAGGACCTTAGAGCCCTTGCTGAGGAAGGTTTGTCTTTAATTCCAAAAATTGGGAAATTTCAGGCAGGTCCAGTAGGAAAGGCTTTTAAACCAAGACATTAAAAGCCAAAGTGGGGGGAAATGGGAGAACACAGAGAATATTATTTATCATAAATGCCTGAGAGAATTGGCTGGAGACCTGAAATGAATTTAGGAGCAGATAAAGCTGACAGATAAATCTTAGACAAATCTAGGATGAGAGAAGAGCGTGATTGGAGGAATAAAATAGATGTGGTGATGATAGCTGCTGGAAGAAGAGTGAAGCTCTGCAGAAGTTCAAGCTCATTTTCAGTAAGATGTTTTATCTTTGGGGATTACTCCAACAGAAACTACAACTCCTCGGAGATTTGCCTCAACACCACTAAAAATGCATAGGTCTGATACTGCAAACAGGGTTCCCACGAAGGGGCTAAACTCCTCGTGAATCAACATCGTGGCCTTCAGCACTACCATGGCTTTCGGTCGGTGGGGGCTTTATCAGATGATGTCATGTTTTAACTTTTATACCCCACTCCCAATTGCTTAAGAGGACAAGAAAGCCATGGGAGTGACCGTGCCGGTGATCTTTGGCTTCCCTATGGTTTTGGTTTTTAAACAGTTTAATGATTTCTTAAATTCAGTGCCTAGGACACATAACTTGTCCCAGGAGTTTGATGTTTACTATTTAGTTAAATCAGACCTGCTGCTTAATTATTAAAGAGGAGAACTTCAGCTGTGCCCACTTCTGTTCTGTTCTACCACTGATGTGCACTTTCAGTTTTGATATGCTACCTCTCATTTGTAAATGAAATAAAGAAAGCACTTGGATTGTTTGTGCATTCACATCTATGTATGCGTATGCTTAAAGCAGGGATATCTGAGAACTTGAATATAACAACAAAGCAAGTCAAGGAAGGAGTTTCAACTCTTAACTCCGAATTTCCTGGGGTTTTACAGATTAAATCAAATCCTTAAGGCCATTTTATCATAGGTTTTTCTGTGCAAGTGTGTGATTTATGTCCTCTTTTTATTACGTGAACCTTTGTCTCTGTGCTATTTGATTCAGTCTACCAACAGCTGTCAGCTGATTTTACTTTAGTATCTGTAAATTTCTGCACACAAAGCTAGACAAATGCAATGCAGGGGCAAATTAAATCGCGCAATTTAATGCAAAGTCAAGTTGCTGGGAGAACAAGATTTTAACTGCTGATCTAAACCAGCTCTGCACGTAAACAATGGATCTTTGGTGTTTACTGTATACTATCTGTCTAAATACAAGGATTACTGTTTCCTCCTCTGTAGCAACTGGCTGGAGGTTCTCACTAGTAGCTGTTATTAGTAGCAATGACACATTAATTGAACTTCACTGCTTCCAGGTGTGTGGCACACTCCGGGGTCACCCAGTGCACTACAGTTTCATGTGTATTCAATTACTGTAGCGTTATGAAGGAATGCAACATGTCATACATTAAAATGTCAATTACCGGTTTTTATGGGATAGTGAGTAAAAGAAACCAATCAGTTCTCTGAGCATCGTTTTTTGTCTACTCGGCTGCTGTAAGCATCTCACTAAGCTTTACTCCCCACCTCACCTTTGTGACCAGGACAGAAAAAGAAATGTGTTTGGACATTACCGCTCACTGTTAGAAATTGTTAGATTGCTTGTGTATAAATGGCTGGGTCATGCAGTGTTGTTATTAGTGGCACACCCTGTTATGAGGAAATCAGTAACGGTTCGCCTCAGTGGTTTGTTCTGAAGCGCTCGAGGTCATGGGCACAAATTCTCATGCGTTTTCAGGGACACAAAACATTTGACACTCTGCTCTCTGAGTGTGTGATAGCATCTTTGCTAGAGCAGATATGATTGAGCTTCACAGGCATTTCCCAGAATTTTTACAGTGTAAATCTTCACCCTGTAGATATCCAAGGCAATGTCTCCCTCTAAAGAAGAACACCTTCTTTCAGTAAAGAAAGGTTTCTTTCCCTCTATGCTTTTAAATATGATGTTTTTGGGAAATTATATAAAATTCAGTCTTTCTGGATGAAAGAAGGAACCTTTGGAAAGAAATTTTAGCTACAGGAGATGGAATAAAAATATTCTTGCAGTATTTTTTCTGGGGAATATTTTCATATCTCTCCAAGTTTAGCTATATTCCATGAAATTTCAGTACACATAATCTTTTCTGGTAAAACACATTCAAGATCCCTTTGAAAAATTACTTGTTTTTTGGGAAGTTGAGTTTAAGGACTGAACGATTACCAAGTTGTCTGGGCTGTGCCATGGTCAGCTGAATATTCATCATCAGCATTTTTTTGTATTGCTGTTTGTGCAGCGTGTTGATGCTTAAGCCTTACATTACTCAGATTTGAATCACAAGGACTAGGCTAAATGAATTAAAAAATGAAGGTAGAGATTTATTTTCGAATGTAGGCTGTGTACCTTTTTAGTCCATGTCTGTAGGTCTTTCTGTCTTTGAAACCGGAAGGAGTAGAAAATTCTGCAGTGGTGGTAAAGATGCTGAGCCTAAGTCCTGCCTCAACAGCATGCTGGAGAAACATTTTAACTGTTCTTAATCTTCTAATAGCTATTGCAGACTATGAATCAAAAGAACAAACCTCTTATATGGAAGCCTGGGAACAGGGGAAAATAATGAGGTTTAAAATAGTTAGGCATGATACGGTTTGTACACCATTAAATTTCAATTGAGTATGTTTCCTACAACTACAGGAAACATTAGTTGTGGTTTTGAAAACCATTATTGAGAAGAAAAGCATCCAACTGGCATCACAAACATACAGTAGTAGGCCCAAGGCTAGGAAGATTACATCCAAATGCCTTTGTTTCCCTATTTCTTCACTGTAAATGCACTGTGAGAAAGTATTATGCCAAAGAGATTCTTGTTTGCCATATAGAAGACATGTGACATCCAACTGCATGATGTAGAGTTGAGCCTACGAATAAAACCTTATTTATTTATTTATTTATTTATATTTTCTAAACCAAAGAATGTGATAAGTATCCCACAGCTTGGGTCTGCTATAGGACAAAAATCCCATAATTTGATGCTGTTAATATTAATTTCAGGGTATAGAGGCGTAACATCCTGATTCTAAACCTCCAGTCTTATCTCCAGCTCTTCAAATTCTGTTCCATTGCCACTGAAGAATGCACACAAGTCACTTGGGTGGCAACCTGCAGTCTGGATTCTGCCAGAGATGTAAAAGAATAATTTAATGATCATTTCTGATCTTAAAATCTACAAAATTGTCCCAAGCATGGTGACTGCAAAGTCCACAAAACACTAATTGCATACTGTAACCTGTTGCCTATTGAGATAAAGTGTATATGAGTGAAATAAATACATTCTGTCAGTTCTAAGCCAGAAAATTTTAAAAAGACTCAAAATAACATTGGCTACAGGAGATGGAATAAAAAATACATTGCTCATGTCTGAAGCAAATTCATTTTAATGAATTCTTTTTTTTTTTTTTTGGATGTCATTACTTTAAAAATAGTATAAATGGCTCTTTCTGATCTCTGTGCTTATGAAAAAAAAAATCCCATCAAATTCCAGATCACAGACAGCATTTAAAAATGAATGTGTAAACTAAGAATATGACCATGTCTTATTTATAAATAGTGCTATAAGAAAAAAAACAGAATGTACAGTTTATTTTTAAATTCAGAACACGAGGGGATACTGTTTTAAGTAAGCATTCAAAGTAACTCCCTTAAAGAATTAACTATTGAAATGAAGAATAATGCAGATAACTTGAGTAGCACTACTGAAAGGGAAGCAGTTCCGAAGCAGAGTTGTGGTGAATTCTTTGGTGAAGTTGTTTATTACTGGTGCAGATGGATGATATGACAGTCCACCTTGCCCTGGAAGGTAACAGGAGGCAGACAAACCTCTGTGGAATACACTAATGCCCTTCTACTTTTGGTGTTCAAACTGAACAGGTAAGTTTGGAGTATGGATACTCAAAGTGTCAATCAAGCTGTGCTTGATTCCTCAGATCACCTACATGAAGGATTTTGCTGAAGTTTCTGTTGTAGACGCTTTAAAGCATACACCTCTCTGAGGATGAGCCTCTCTCTCCTCTCCGTGGAATTCTGCCACCTCATTTCACTCAATTTAGCAGAGGAGTTCTTCTGCTCCACTAAATATCAGTTCTATCATTGTATTCTGGGAGAAGACCATTCCATCCATTACGAATAGGGTAGGGGCAATTCGGACAAGAAATGGTAATCCATTTTGTACTCTGTTGACTGAGGCCTCGGTGCAGGCAGAATATGCCTAATTTTAAGAGGTCTCACTGACTGCTGGGACTGAAGACATGATTAAAATTAAGCGCATGTTTCAGTCCCTTCCTGAATCAAAGTTTAAATGAGATCTGAAATGGTTGCTTGACTTTACATCGTATTACCATTAGCAATTTCCTGGCGATTGTTTTTCTTCCCCCTCTGTGGTGACTTTTCCAAAATAGATCCCTCATCTGACTGTAAGGGTAAATGAAAATCAGGCCCATTAAATTTACTGTCTGTAAAACACTAATGCCTAACAAACAGTATCTTTACATTTAGATGGCATTTCTATCCTGAGGAATCTCAAATCACTCTATAAACCCTGACCTCGATCCTAAAGTCACTTACATACGTGAGCAACTTTATATTGCATATCGAACAGGATTACGCATAAATGTAAAACTACTCATGTGCTGATGTGTTTGCATATTGAGGACCTTAGTGTATAAGTGTCACTCTGGACAAATGTCATTAAGACTGTAGTTTATGCCCAAACCTTTAACAGGATTAATAAGGATTCTGTCAGGTTTCATAAATGCACAGTATTTACCATATGCCAAGTAACGTTTCTTCTCTGCATTCTCACAGCTGTTGCCTTCGTCTTTTTAAAGGAATGCAAATAACTCCAGGATTTATTGGCAACTGTCACAGGAAAAGTGTTAATGAAAACTGGTGCTGCACGTAACATAAACTAAGCATCACTTAGCATTTTTCACGTTATATTCTTGAATACTGCAAATGCCAGATAAAAATTCACTAAGCATGTGATGACATCTGGCTATTTTGCCAGATTTCATAGTGCTATTACGTTGACTAATCCAATGAAAAGGTAAGTTGACCAAGTCCATAACAATATCACTCATAACTATAACTCCTATAAATTCTCCTTCACTGCAGATACTACTTAATAACCAGACAAGGCATTCTAATTTAGGAATAAGCTTCTTAGGATGCCCCAAATTATAATTATTATTTTACGTTTCACTGCTTTCATAACTCCCTCAGCAGTCACTCTTGTCTTTATAGACCACCATTTCTTTTTAATTTTAAGTAACAAGAACACATTTAAAAGTATTTCCTGAATCAGAAGCTTGAGTCTGTTTTTACTGCAGGTGTTTCCATCACACAGCTTTTCCACAGGCTGACCAAGCTGCAGCTTAAACGCAGTCAGGTAACTTTTTAGCCAATTTACTTTCCCCCTGTCCTTTGTCAGTAAATACCTGACAGCTTTCAGGTACAAGGTGACAGCTTTGTTACAAAGGGCACAGTGCTTCTTACACACCAGGTTCGGAGACAGTTGCCCTGTAGGCTTCTACTTAAGTAAAACTTCAAGGAACAGGTTTCTTAAAAACTCCTTTTCCTTAAATGATTGAATCAGCAAAATATCACAGTATTATTTGTTTGAATTCTGGACATGCTATAAAATACTTGCTTGGTATTCAGAGGAAGTGCTGCTATGAAGGTTGACCTAATCATTTCGAATCATTTCAAAGTAAGATAAAAGAGACAGATTCTTCTCTCTTATTTCTTTCACTCATTTTGACGCATCCTGGCTCTGCTAGATCAGCAAGAGATTTGCTGTTCTAGTGTTGTTGGACAACCTTGTTCACAGTAGGAAAGATTCTAAGATTAGCAGCCCTCTTTGAAAAACAAATAGCCTTCCCTCTCTCTCCTTTCTTATGTCAGTCAGTCTTTTGTTCAGTTCTGCATATAATTGAAACAACGTGACAACAGCAGAAAATGTTCTGCATCAAATGTTTGTTTTATTGAAATTCAGTGGAACAGAATTTGGTCATGATTTAACTTATGTAATTTAGGACAACAAGGGCAGTCCTAGTAGTATTTTACCAAGTGCTGTTGTTTCAAGCAGCTGTTTTTTTTATCCAATAGAAAATATGTGACACCATTTTATTCCCTCTATTTGCCTCAGTAGAACAAATTATGTTTGTCAAAATCATCCACTTAAAGTGTTTTCTTCATTGTCCTTATATTGCATATTATTTCACAGGCCACAGAAAATACATTCATGTATCTGAAAGGCTCTGTCTGTATTTAGAACTAAGACATGTCCTAGAGGTTGATTATTCTACTCAAGCACTTCTCATTATTCTATTTAAGTGCTGATCACTCAGCATGGTTTGAAGATAAGATAAAAATCAGCTTTATTTCTTATTCTGAGAAAAGCTGACATCAGGATCAATAAATCCTGACAGAAGCTATTAACATTTTAATGAGTTACTCAATAATATTCTAAAGATGTGCTGGCAAGTCGAGCCTCCTTTGATTAAGGACAAATTTCTTAGACTACTGTAAATATATATTTCAAGGTCCAGAATGCAAAGCTGTCACTTATCAATCAAGAATAAAGGGCAAAAGTCATGAATAAAGACACTACAGCAGGAGTTGTCCATATGATTATGATGATTACTGTACATGACGTAAATTTTTAAGATGACATTCATCTTAAACAAACATGGCCAAATATTAGTCCTTGGGTTGTGTATTTGGTTGTCATATCATTGAAGAAGTGTCCGTGACTTTCTCCTGTGATGTATAGAAATCCAGTGATGTTGGGAAGCAGTTGGACACGTCTATACAAGGTTGAATGGAATGGCAAATAAGAGCAATGAGCCAGGTGAATAGGAAAAAAAGTACCTGTCCAAACTCTGTTGAGCCTCATGAAAAAGACAAAGGGTTGGTTATTGAGGTGAAATATACTTGTCTAAGGGTGAATTTTGCCTTTAAAAGTAGGCAATTCAATTGACTAAAATGAATCCACATTTGACCTAACGGGGAGATTTTACCTGACATAGTGTTAAACATTGCAATAAATTTGTTGACAGAACAATGCTATTGAACATAATGCCAATAGGTTACAGGAAAATCCTTGCTAAGATGCCATGCTTACAGAATACTGACTTCAGTGCAACATTTCAGTGAACAAACATGAATCTTCTAACACAAGTCACAGACGTGACTTTTCTAACGGACACAGTCCAACAGAATCAGAAGTACTGAAGTAAAGCTAGGGACAGCAAAAGACTGTAGGGTTTCTCAGCCTGGACTATCCAGACATAGGAGAAAACTGTAGAGAATGTAAAATGGCATTAGCAATACTTTCCTGTGGGAATAAACACATGAAATATGAATCATGAAGCTAGCTAAAAAGAAACTCGTGTTATTAGGTAAGTTACTTCATGGACCTACCTTACTCATAATGAAAGCATTCAATGATTTCCATAAATACACAAGTAGGAGGTATTTCTTTGAAGATTAGATGAGAATCATACCAAAATTCAAAAGAAAAAGGCTGTAGATACAGATGAAGCTCTCAAATAGTTTGTCAGTTTTGATAACACCCTTGACGACTGTTCATGACACCCTAGCACCCAAGTTTCCCATTTGTGACATAAGAAATATACACTTCTGTTCAAGAAAGACGTAAGATCAAGATGCTGCTGAAAACATGGAGTTGAAGCTCTGATGTTTGATGTCCAGAATACTTACAGTTTCTAAAAATATATATTTAGACCAAGACTCAGTACGATCTCATCAGTGTGGAACATTCTAAAGGAGAATGCTGAATAATGGCTAACAATACCCTTCCTGTAAAAAAGAACAAGTAAAAAGGAAGACAATTGAAAAAGTAGCAAAAAAATGTAAGACTTCAAATTCTGCACAAATATCTCTTTTATAATGGCCCATACCTGGGGGTTAAAATGCTGCTATTTCAAAATGTTCTGTTCATTCATCCCTTGATAAATTCTTGCTGACATACTGCTCAGAAATGAGAACACTACAGCTTCACAAACAAACAGGTCATAAAACAGTTGAGTAAACTGAATTCTATCACACTGCAGAGCGAAATATTCCAGATTTCTCCTCCTCATGCTTTCTCTATATAATATATAGAGAGCATATGCGTGTGTGTAATAAACAAAACAGAAGAGATTCCAGGAGCAAAATGAATAATGTTGGTATTCATAAAAGCATTCAACAACTGAGGCTTTGTTGCAATCAAGTTGCTGTTGGCACTCACTGATAAACATGACATTTATTTACCTCTCTGACAGCCTCAGTGTCTCATGACATACAACAGCATTTTCAGGACTAAGTCTTGAAAACAAAAGCCCTAGGAGAGTTGTGAATGTTACTTCTGTATATTGGGTAGGTGGCAAAGGGATGGATGTCACCTGAACCCATTGGTACACCTTTTTTTTTTTTTTTTTTAAATTTTCTGAACTTTTGGTCAGGCATTTGTTGCATATAAATAACAGCAGTCAGGAATAACTTGCTACGCAGCTGAATTTTTAGATCACTATTTTGACTGAAAGGATTGTGTTGAAGTCTATTTATGGATAACGCTGAATATTTTTTTTGGTGAAGCAGGACATATTTTGAGAAGATCACTTATTCTTTCTGTTGAAATTCTCCCCTGGATGGGAACATATCACCCAAAGCCAAGAACATTGGGTAAGGTAGAGACTGTGTAATAATAGTGTTGTGGGTGCAGAAAGTCTTTGAGATACTTAAATTCCCTCTCCTACAAATGGCCAGAACTGCTGCCATCCCAGTAGAACTGTGCAGGTTGGCCCTTAAGCCTCTTATGGGCCCTCATGTTTGCCTGAGAGGCCTGATTCAACGGGTGGCCGGTTGGCTGCCTTCCTCCACGTTGCTCCTGGGTAAGCATTAGGCTGAACATAAAAGCAGGGGCAGCTTAGCTCAGGGATGTGGTGAGCTGTTTCTGACCCTGCCACGGGGAACAGCTCATCAGACAAATGGTGCCTATGAGTAAGGACCTCAGATGCAACATCTCCAGCCCGAGATGTGAAAATCCAAATCTATTTACCACTTCATGTTCTATTTCTGTGTTGTCACAGTACTTTCTCGGGAGGAAGACAGATGGGGTTCAGGCCCATCATCCGGAGCTACTGAATAGTTTTATCCGGGGTAGATGTCATGTATAATGTATAAGCAAACCTAAGAGCTGGGCAAAGTCCCTGTCTCTGTCTTCCCACATGAAGAGCCCATGCACCTGATTAGAGCATTAAGGTCCTTCTTAACACAATGACTCTTGAAAGCTTTTTGTGTGTGTGACCCAGCAAACAGAGGAGCACCCAGACTCACCAGTAGCTCAGTCACCAGGGCACCGTCTTGCAGGAGACTTGAACAACCTGTGTCCTGAGGAGTAATTTAACTGCTGAATTAGAGGACAAAAGGATATTGTGACAACTGCAACCTTTTGCTCTTTTTCAGCCAGCATTATAAAAGAGAAAAATGACCTCTTGCTATGCTGTTGAAAAGAACAACAGCTAGGGTTAAGAGCCTAACCTCCAAAAGAAGTAAAATGCATGACATGCTGCTCTTTAAAGCATTCCTTACTTGCTGATTTAGGCATCTCCCTTCTCAGCATGCTGACTGGTGCTTCCCAGAGAGCACATGGCCAGCCCTGAACCACGAGGCAGGGGAGATGTGCACCTACCTCATTCCGTGGGGCTAATCTCACAGCCTGACTCAGGGGTTGAGATATGAGGGTTAGATTCCACTTTTGTGCAAATGGATTCTAGTGACTTCTGTATAGGTGTACAAGTATTGATAAGATCCTATTATAAACCTGTAATTAAGGTTTGTAGGTCCTCGTGAAAGACACATTTTTCAAAATCTCATTCCTCTCTAAACACCTTCCAAAGGAGAACCAATGAAAATCTTCCTCTCAAATTTATCAGAGCTCTCTCAATCAGATAGGTCTATTTTTCCTATTAAAAGTAAGCAAAATGAAACAATCCCTATTGACATTAGTAAGTCTTCTGTGAAAGACTTTAAGCTTTGAAATATTACAATATTATATTTATTTTATTTTTTATGTATTACTTCTATTTTTTTTCTCTTGTGGGTGAGCAACCACAGCTCATTAACTCTTTTTTTTTTGTTGTTGACACAGATCTTGTTTTCTGTATCTATAGTTATTAGCATTTTCGTTTTCCAAGTTCTCTTTAATAGATTCCTTCCCTGGTGAAGAGGATGAGTTACGTTCTCCAACCTGCAGACTCTGCTCCTGTCTAAACTCTGTATGGCATTCACTCTAGCAGAGCACATTATGGCTCATCTAATGACCAACTATAACAACTAAATATTTTTTACAGAGTTCACTGAATCACAGAATCACTGAACCAAGCAAAATTCAAGCTGTGTTTCTAAGAGTGCTTTCCAAGTGTTCTTTGAATTCCAGCAAGTATGGTGCCATGGCCACTGCCCTGGGAAGCCTTTTTCAGGCTTCCCCACCCTGTGTTTATGCTCCCTGCTACAAGATGCTCACCCTCATTCCTACTAAATTAAATATTTTTACATGTTATTTTTCAGTCTCATTGCCATCATGAAGAATTTAATATTATTCTTTCACTATTCCATGGTCAACTCAAACCGTAGTCACCTGCAAATGTGACTGCAAATGTGTAAGCATGTTGCTTATTTTAATATTCATGTCAGTAATGGAAATACTGACTAGTACCTGACTGTGAACAGATTGCTATAGTGCCATGCTTGGGACAGCTTCCCGTATGTTTAGTGATCACTATTGCCTGAGTACACCACTCTAAACACCTTTTCATGCACTCCTTAAGAGGTCCTACCATGTTTTTTATTTCCCATTCTTCCAATACACCAACTATAATTCCCAAATGTCTTCTTTCAATGGCTTTCCCATTCCATCCTGTGGTCTTCTTTTTGCTACCCATGTGCTCTACTCACACCCTCACTGCCAGATTTGGAGTTGGAAGGGGTATTTCCCTTTCAGAGGCCAAACTGACTGCAACCATAGCAACTCTGTTCTCAACAGCATGAAGCATGGCTACTTTTGTACAATGTTTTGGGAGCTGTGAGAGAATTTGTGCTATTGAGGGATCCTGGGGCAAAGGCAGTTTGATTAATCCTTTTCTGCCCTCTTCTTGCAGCACAGAAATAACAATGAGCTTTTGGCAAGAAGATCTAGATTTATTTATTTATTTATTTATTTATTTATTTATTTATTTATTTATTAATTACATCATTTTGGGTAGTTTAGTGGTTTAGGTAAGTATATCAAATCAACGCTCTGTGTAGCCTTTTAGAGTGGACATCTATCTCAGGACAGGGAACCAAGTGATCCTCTTCTGTCTTTGCTCTTCTGCCTTAGTGTTCTTGTTATTCTTGATTCTCTGAGTGAATTACATTCATTTTATGCCTTGATCTTTCTGGCTGTCACTAAATGTTCATGCTATGTTTCTGTGATCATCTGGATTACTGAACTTTTTTTTTCTAACTTGTGTATGCTTCCTCCTTGTGTTTGAGACTTGTGTATAAAACCTCAACACTTTGCCATATTGTTTTTTTCTACACCATTTTTACATCCCTTTCACAATAAGATCTGTCATTTCAGTTGCCTTTACCCAAGCTGCTTTCTGCATAAATCAGTTCCTCCCCAGCCACTAGAACTGCATCAGAAAAAGCCTCTAACATTATTCTTTGCTTTTTTGCATTCCCCATAACTTTTCTAGATAACTAGTTTGCTTTTCTCTCCCAGAAGATGTTTTGATGATGAAAATCTTTAGAATTGACAAAAATTTCCTGGATGTTAGTTACTCAACAACATAGTTATCCATCTGATGTTCCCATTTTGGCAGCCTCAGTTGGAGTTATCTTCAGATCCATTACTAAGCCGAGTCCTTTTCTCCTGTTACAATTACCTCTTCCTCTGCATTGGGACCTCTGCTGGTCACATTAATTCATGCTTTAAGAATTCTCTTTCCGTTCTTTCGATCCAGTTCAGACCCCTCTTCATTCAAGTAACAAAGTGGTGTACAAAGATACTCACGTTGTTAACTACATCCTTGCTCAACATCTCATGGGACATCACTCATCTCACAATATGCAATGGCCCCTGGTAATGCTATGTGTGCAGCCACTCGCAGCCATCACTTCCTGGCTGGGGAGCTGAAGGAACCTACTGAGAGCCCCACCTAAACCCCTGGCCTCCTTATTTTCAGGATCTGGGAAGTGTTTCTGATACATTCAGGATGGCAGTGTGATTAGTGGTCATAAAGGCAGAGGCTACAGAGACACTTGATGTCTTCACAACTTTTTTCAACTGTTTCAGATTCAAGATTTTTGCATGTAGAGCACATTGAACATGAAGTTTGGTCCACAAAAGTGTACTTTCTCTTGCCTTCTTCCTGATAGCAATGACTGCTTCTGTTTTCTGTCCTTTTTTGGAATAGTGATGAATGTCATGGTCGTTATGGCACATGGCTTTTGTTTCTCCACTGCCTTGTCCTGTTGGAGGTTCATTTCCTACTGGAACAAGAGATTAATTTTCTCCACATTCAGGAGATGCTCACCACAGATTTCTTTCCTTTCACATTAACTAGACTTGCAGACACTAACCCATATAATATACACACAAATTCTGCTGGGATTTAACATTTTTGGTGACATTGCAAACCACACTTACTGCTTTGCTTGGGGAAATGATCCCGCCTTGTGCTGTTAATGCTTTCATGTCTGTAATTAGCTCTCAGCCTACTTCTTTCTCCTACAGCTCTCTTATTTGCTGCCAGAGCTATTCTACCAGAAAGGATTCTCTATGCTAAGTGTCATTTCTCTGCAGTGAATTTGGACAATCACAGATCACTGCCTGGGCCCCAACTCTGTTTGGCTCTCAGAGGTGCAGGAGAACAGATGCTGGAGTTCAAGGAAGGATTGGGCATTGCTTTTAGATATAGGATTTGATTTTGGGAGCCTGTGTGGAGCCATGAGTTGTACTTAATGACACTTGGTGGGTCCCTCCCACCTCAGGGTATTCTACGATTCCATAATGTAACTTTATTAAAACTGAGACCTTTGTGAACCATCCCTTAAAATCATCATTTGTAAGCCATCCAAGTAGCGCATGACCTTTAAAACAACGTCTACAAAGGTGCCAGGATATTTTCCAAAAGTGTTTGTGAAGATTTGAGGCCATATACCACACATAAATTAACTAAAATCAAGATAACTTAATGGTTGCATTGATTGATGATATGATACGATCTGTATCTCAGAAACCACTCCATTTTAGCACACCACTGCCACAAGTATAAACAGCTTATGACTACCAGAACTTCAAGGATTAACAACAGCTCAAAAATACCCAAATATTTTGCTACCTGCATTTTGAGAAAAGGCTTTGGTGGACTGTAATTACATTTCACCTACTCTGACCGCTTCTTCCAGGATCTCCCTCCTCACCACCCTCCAGTAGGGCTCCTGGCTGTTTTTTAATGGAATAGCCTGAACAAACATACTGCTCTCAGTGTGACAATGTGCTGCTGGTTACTAAGCAGCATTTGCAAAGAGTGTTCTCTGCTCAGACCCCCTCCCCCTTTTATCACTTAGATGTTATCTGCACAACAGGCGCAATTGTAAATAAACGCTGGCACTATAATGTGAGCACGCTTCAGTTTTATGCGCTCACATTATACTTTTAACATGCTACTTATTTTGAGGGAACTAAATGAAATGATGATGATGATTCTAGCTAAAAATATCTGGTGCACACTATCCAAGAAATCTAACAAAAACATTAAATATGTTCCAGGAAATCAAATTTATAGCACAGGAAATGTTTAGTGACTTCATTGCTCACATTACCACTTGGATATCAGTTACATCATCAGCAACCTCCAATTTCCTGTTTTGCTTATCATAGAGTTACTGTTTTCTTTTTTTAATGTTTGCACAGCCCATGTGGCAACAGCTACAATAAGATCAGATACAGGAATTTTCTGTGATGGATTAAAGATCATGGTTTTTGTTTTTTTTTTTGAAGAAATAATAATAATAATGTCAGAAATGGAATGTGTACAAAACACAAATAAGCTTTTATTTTTTTTTCCATTGGAAAAGATGATTTGTGGCAGTATGTGCATTAGTTCCTTGTAAACATTATTGATTTGTGTCCTGTTTCAGAATTGTTCCTTCCTATTAAGTAAGAAATGATACCAGATTTCTGGCAGTTGACAATAACATTATATACTTCTGTTACTTACAGAAATTTGCTTTTCTTTGCTGTATTTATGTCTATGAATAAGCCACTGTGTCAATGCTTTGTGCTTATAACTCTCCTATTAAGCTTACAAGTTGCCTGGTTTTGTAAAAGTCTGATCCACAGCATTGTTTCAGTCAAGTACGAAACTCTCTCACGGCAATATCAATTTCATTCAAGGAAAAGTGTATTTCTTTGTCATTCCCAATCATTCTGTGAAACTCTATTTTTTTCTTCTAACACAGATCTTCACACATAATTGACTGACATCCAAACTCCTCCCAAGCGTTAGCATCTTTTTGGCCTCTCTAAAGGCCCATGAGGTTCCTAAGTGAAAGCCTTGAGATCTAGACCTGGAAATGACCTGCTAGAACCACCCAGAGAAGGACCTTGACCTGGGGCTGACAGATAACTCATAGCATTAGGTTGAGTCGGTTGTTCCTTTTCTAAATTTTAAACTGACTTTGGAGAAGTACAGCATGCTGCATTCAAACCCAAATGAGAGCTTTCTTCCAAGTGACTAAAATCACAATTATGATTATATCTCTGTAGTGAAGGAAAAAGAAAGGAATGATTTGTGATCAGTTTGTGGGTTAGTAGGTGGTAACAGTGTGGAGTTATTAAATAATGCATATTCACAAAATGTATATATTCAGCAACATGTTTCCTGTGCCAGAGGAATAAAGACATCTTCAATTGTTATTTTGGATCAAAAAGTAGGGGGATAGGTAAAATAAAACTTCTTGATAACATAGAATAAATGGATTAACTGAGAAATACTCTTTAATGAATGGTGTTAGACTATTTGTGAAAACAAACAATGCCACGCAAATCTGTAAGTCATTTTCATCAATTGACTATCAAGTCTTTTTCATGTTGCCTTTTGCCTTTGGAAAAACACAGTGAGATAGGCTGAGATGTAAAAACAGTATTAATGCGCAAAATAAATTCATCTTCATGACTATATTAAGAAGTTATCACAGAATGGCTTGGATTGGAGGGTACCTTAAAGCTCACACCGTCCCAACCCCCTGCCATGGGCAGGGCTGCCCCCCACCAGCTCAGCCTGCCCAGGGCCCCATCCAACCTGGCCTTCAATGCCTTCAGGAATGGGGCACCACAGCTTCTAGCTGCACTTTTGCCTAGTGTTCCAAAAATGCTATCTCTTCAGCTTTCATTGCCATTGACAAATAATACACTGCATGAAAGAGGAAAGAGAAATCACATGCATACTTTTATGTCCAGTTCTTCACATCTTCCCTCCCTCAAACTTACTTCTCTACTCTGCTTATCATGTGCAGGTTGCGGGTAGTGATATTGATGCAAATAAGAAGGACGTTAGCCCCATATCATCCTGATGAGGATGTCATTAACAAGCATGACAGAAAATGCATCTGTAGTATGAGCATATTTTGACATCAGCAGTTTTTTAAGATATCTATAATACCACTGTGACTTCAACATTTTATTTGTCCATGCTAACTAATATAGTACTCTGAATATATTAAATTCTGTGTATTTTGAACATGGATATAAATATATTGCTTTAAACAATAAGTTGCTTAGAGTTACATGTTGACATTGAGAATCAATTCTTAGAAATAAATAGTAGAAGTCTTGGGAAACTGCTGGCAAGATTTAGCTTTTCTTTATTAATTGTTTTCTGGTTTCTTTTAGCCATTAAGACTATTAAAGAGAAATCAAATGGCAAGGTAACCTTGAGTTCTGATGCACTGCACAAAAAAATACTGCTCCCAAATTCCACTGTAGTGCCCAGTGGATGCAGGCGCTGCTGCCTGCGCCAACATATGAGAACCATGGGTTGCACATGGGTTTTTAGGCTTCAGCCTTTCATCAAAGGCATGGTTAATGCTAAGATGTTAAAAACTTGCATTCACACCGTAGCTCTCTAAAGAAGCGCACTTCTTTAGTATTCTGCTTCCCTCTGTCACTAAATTGTACCAGATAATCCTTTTTCCTGAATCTGTTGCTGAGTTTGAAGTACTCAGCACTAACATACAGCTAGTGGGAAAGGAAGAAAAGGCTTTTCTGGTGCTAAACCTGAATGTGCAATGGCTACAGGGCAGTGAAACTCTTGTTTAGTGCAAGTGACTGATGGAAGGCTCTTATTTTTAAGCGAAGATGAATTATCCTCAAAGCCTGCCCTCTACCTATTAAGCAAATAAGAATAAGATCATATGCCCCTTTACTGTGCAACTGTGCCACATGTGTACAGGTCTTTCACTGCTCTGCCAATTTCCTGGCTGTGATCAGACCAGTAGGTGCCAAAATCATAGAATCATAGTAACATTAAGTTTGGAAAAGAACTCTTAGATCACCTAGCCCAACCTAGTCCCCACCATACCCACTGACCATGTCCTGCAGTGCCACATCCACACGGATCTTGAACACCTCAGGGATGGTGACTCTACCACCTCCCTGGGCAGCCTGTGCCTCTGCCTCACTGCTCTTGCCTAGAACATATTCTTCCTAATATCCAACCTGAATTTGGCACAACTTGAGCCATTTCCTCATCCTATCACTGTTACCTGGGAGAAGAGGCCAACACCTCCTTTCAGGTGACTGTAGAGTGCAATAAGGTCTTCCCTGAGCCTTCTCTTTTTCAGACTCAACAACTCCCTCCCAACTGCTCCCCATCAGACTTGTGCTCCAGACCCTTCATAGATCTGGTGCCTTTCTTTGGAATGACCATGCTGAGGTTCCCATAAGGTAGTGAATACCTCATGCAAAAGCTTTCAAGCCTGTTTGAATAATTTGAAATCAGATCTAAAAACACTGTTTTTGTTATACGTTTGCCATTTATTCCAACTCTGTAAAATCTGCATATTGCATGGGACACCGTTCCCTCCAGCTCCAGGCTCTCAATGGGAACTTAACTGCCCTCTCCACTTGCGTGGAAGGGAAATAATTCCTGACTTCACATGAGAAGCACATGTGCTGTCTCAGGCGTGCATGTGATCTTACCTCCATTGGGCTACTCAGGCTCACCACTGCAGCAGAGCCTCTTTTGCTCTTTAACTGTATTTTATTTCAACAGGTGCCTTTTCAGTGGAGCAGCAATTCAGCTAGCACTCACCTCCCATCATGGCACACGTCTGCAGACCTGCTGCTGCTTATGCCAAGCCACATTTGTCCTACTCACTGCACATTCAGATTGCATTTCTGGTAGGACTTACTACTGAAGAATCGGGTCAAACACGCAGGAATTTTTGACAAAGACTTCTTTAAAACAGCCCTATCAATCTATTGTGTACTGTATTTCACTCACACATTATGAAATAAGACCAGGGAAAATGTTCATCTGCGAAAAATTCCCCAAAGAGAAGCATGTCAAGACCACTAGTCTTTCCATATTGTTATGAATGAAACTCAACGTTTCAAGTATCAACCCTTGACTGAAATCACTAGGGATTTCCCCTGATTTCCACCCCCACTCAGTTTTAAAGTAACTGCGCTAGAAGTATGTATTTTTGTACAGTAAGGCATAATGCAAACACATGCACACACACACACAGAACAGCAACTGCTGTTTCTGGTGCAGTGAGTGATAAAAAAATTGGCTGCGATTCAGAGAATACTCCATGTTTTGGAGACTGTCATGACAGGCAGGGATTAGATTTTACATGAGTGGTGATGAGGATACTTCTACTGACATGTGGGGGCTGTATTTTTTCTTGCCAGAGGGGCTGAGCCACGTAATTCATCTTTCTCACTGAGAAAAGAGCACATCAACTACAGAGATCCCAGATTTGTATGGGGAGAACTACGTGGTGCACAGCTGGAGCTGGGCTGTGTGTTGAAACCAGCACAACAGATTACTCAGGCTGTTTTCCTCGCCATTAATTATTTAGAATTCCTCACCTTTTGCAGTTGGGA